>CM054378.1:0-7500 GCA_028858755.1 Ara ararauna
AACCCTAACCCTAACCCTAACCCTAACCTACCTAACCCTAACCCTAACCCTAACCCTAACCCTAACCCTAACCCTAACCCTAACCCTAACCCTAACCCTAACCCTAACCCTAACCCTAACCCTAACCCTAACCCTAACCCTAACCCTAACCCTAACCCTAACCCTAACCCTAACCCTAACCCTAACCCTAACCCTAACCCTAACCCTAACCCTAACCCTAACCCTAACCCTAACCCTAACCCTAACCCTAACCCTAACCCTAACCCTAACCCTAACCCTAACCCTAACCCTAACCCTAACCCTAACCCTAACCCTAACCCTAACCCTAACCCTAACCCTAACCCTAACCCTAACCCTAACCCTAACCCTAACCCTAACCCTAACCCTAACCCTAACCCTAACCCTAACCCTAACCCTAACCCTAACCCTAACCCTAACCCTAACCCTAACCCTAACCCTAACCCTAACCCTAACCCTAACCCTAACCCTAACCCTAACCCTAACCCTAACCCTAACCCTAACCCTAACCCTAACCCTAACCCTAACCCTAACCCTAACCCTAACCCTAACCCTAACCCTAACCCTAACCCTAACCCTAACCCTAACCCTAACCCTAACCCTAACCCTAACCCTAACCCTAACCCTAACCCTAACCCTAACCCTAACCCTAACCCTAACCCTAACCCTAACCCTAACCCTAACCCTAACCCTAACCCTAACCCTAACCCTAACCCTAACCCTAACCCTAACCCTAACCCTAACCCTAACCCTAACCCTAACCCTAACCCTAACCCTAACCCTAACCCTAACCCTAACCCTAACCCTAACCCTAACCCTAACCCTAACCCTAACCCTAACCCTAACCCTAACCCTAACCCTAACCCTAACCCTAACCCTAACCCTAACCCTAACCCTAACCCTAACCCTAACCCTAACCCTAACCCTAACCCTAACCCTAACCCTAACCCTAACCCTAACCCTAACCCTAACCCTAACCCTAACCCTAACCCTAACCCTAACCCTAACCCTAACCCTAACCCTAACCCTAACCCTAACCCTAACCCTAACCCTAACCCTAACCCTAACCCTAACCCTAACCCTAACCCTAACCCTAACCCTAACCCTAACCCTAACCCTAACCCTAACCCTAACCCTAACCCTAACCCTAACCCTAACCCTAACCCTAACCCTAACCCTAACCCTAACCCTAACCCTAACCCTAACCCTAACCCTAACCCTAACCCTAACCCTAACCCTAACCCTAACCCTAACCCTAACCCTAACCCTAACCCTAACCCTAACCCTAACCCTAACCCTAACCCTAACCCTAACCCTAACCCTAACCCTAACCCTAACCCTAACCCTAACCCTAACCCTAACCCTAACCCTAACCCTAACCCTAACCCTAACCCTAACCCTAACCCTAACCCTAACCCTAACCCTAACCCTAACCCTAACCCTAACCCTAACCCTAACCCTAACCCTAACCCTAACCCTAACCCTAACCCTAACCCTAACCCTAACCCTAACCCTAACCCTAACCCTAACCCTAACCCTAACCCTAACCCTAACCCTAACCCTAACCCTAACCCTAACCCTAACCCTAACCCTAACCCTAACCCTAACCCTAACCCTAACCCTAACCCTAACCCTAACCCTAACCCTAACCCTAACCCTAACCCTAACCCTAACCCTAACCCTAACCCTAACCCTAACCCTAACCCTAACCCTAACCCTAACCCTAACCCTAACCCTAACCCTAACCCTAACCCTAACCCTAACCCTAACCCTAACCCTAACCCTAACCCTAACCCTAACCCTAACCCTAACCCTAACCCTAACCCTAACCCTAACCCTAACCCTAACCCTAACCCTAACCCTAACCCTAACCCTAACCCTAACCCTAACCCTAACCCTAACCCTAACCCTAACCCTAACCCTAACCCTAACCCTAACCCTAACCCTAACCCTAACCCTAACCCTAACCCTAACCCTAACCCTAACCCTAACCCTAACCCTAACCCTAACCCTAACCCTAACCCTAACCCTAACCCTAACCCTAACCCTAACCCTAACCCTAACCCTAACCCTAACCCTAACCCTAACCCTAACCCTAACCCTAACCCTAACCCTAACCCTAACCCTAACCCTAACCCTAACCCTAACCCTAACCCTAACCCTAACCCTAACCCTAACCCTAACCCTAACCCTAACCCTAACCCTAACCCTAACCCTAACCCTAACCCTAACCCTAACCCTAACCCTAACCCTAACCCTAACCCTAACCCTAACCCTAACCCTAACCCTAACCCTAACCCTAACCCTAACCCTAACCCTAACCCTAACCCTAACCCTAACCCTAACCCTAACCCTAACCCTAACCCTAACCCTAACCCTAACCCTAACCCTAACCCTAACCCTAACCCTAACCCTAACCCTAACCCTAACCCTAACCCTAACCCTAACCCTAACCCTAACCCTAACCCTAACCCTAACCCTAACCCTAACCCTAACCCTAACCCTAACCCTAACCCTAACCCTAACCCTAACCCTAACCCTAACCCTAACCCTAACCCTAACCCTAACCCTAACCCTAACCCTAACCCTAACCCTAACCCTAACCCTAACCCTAACCCTAACCCTAACCCTAACCCTAACCCTAACCCTAACCCTAACCCTAACCCTAACCCTAACCCTAACCCTAACCCTAACCCTAACCCTAACCCTAACCCTAACCCTAACCCTAACCCTAACCCTAACCCTAACCCTAACCCTAACCCTAACCCTAACCCTAACCCTAACCCTAACCCTAACCCTAACCCTAACCCTAACCCTAACCCTAACCCTAACCCTAACCCTAACCCTAACCCTAACCCTAACCCTAACCCTAACCCTAACCCTAACCCTAACCCTAACCCTAACCCTAACCCTAACCCTAACCCTAACCCTAACCCTAACCCTAACCCTAACCCTAACCCTAACCCTAACCCTAACCCTAACCCTAACCCTAACCCTAACCCTAACCCTAACCCTAACCCTAACCCTAACCCTAACCCTAACCCTAACCCTAACCCTAACCCTAACCCTAACCCTAACCCTAACCCTAACCCTAACCCTAACCCTAACCCTAACCCTAACCCTAACCCTAACCCTAACCCTAACCCTAACCCTAACCCTAACCCTAACCCTAACCCTAACCCTAACCCTAACCCTAACCCTAACCCTAACCCTAACCCTAACCCTAACCCTAACCCTAACCCTAACCCTAACCCTAACCCTAACCCTAACCCTAACCCTAACCCTAACCCTAACCCTAACCCTAACCCTAACCCTAACCCTAACCCTAACCCTAACCCTAACCCTAACCCTAACCCTAACCCTAACCCTAACCCTAACCCTAACCCTAACCCTAACCCTAACCCTAACCCTAACCCTAACCCTAACCCTAACCCTAACCCTAACCCTAACCCTAACCCTAACCCTAACCCTAACCCTAACCCTAACCCTAACCCTAACCCTAACCCTAACCCTAACCCTAACCCTAACCCTAACCCTAACCCTAACCCTAACCCTAACCCTAACCCTAACCCTAACCCTAACCCTAACCCTAACCCTAACCCTAACCCTAACCCTAACCCTAACCCTAACCCTAACCCTAACCCTAACCCTAACCCTAACCCTAACCCTAACCCTAACCCTAACCCTAACCCTAACCCTAACCCTAACCCTAACCCTAACCCTAACCCTAACCCTAACCCTAACCCTAACCCTAACCCTAACCCTAACCCTAACCCTAACCCTAACCCTAACCCTAACCCTAACCCTAACCCTAACCCTAACCCTAACCCTAACCCTAACCCTAACCCTAACCCTAACCCTAACCCTAACCCTAACCCTAACCCTAACCCTAACCCTAACCCTAACCCTAACCCTAACCCTAACCCTAACCCTAACCCTAACCCTAACCCTAACCCTAACCCTAACCCTAACCCTAACCCTAACCCTAACCCTAACCCTAACCCTAACCCTAACCCTAACCCTAACCCTAACCCTAACCCTAACCCTAACCCTAACCCTAACCCTAACCCTAACCCTAACCCTAACCCTAACCCTAACCCTAACCCTAACCCTAACCCTAACCCTAACCCTAACCCTAACCCTAACCCTAACCCTAACCCTAACCCTAACCCTAACCCTAACCCTAACCCTAACCCTAACCCTAACCCTAACCCTAACCCTAACCCTAACCCTAACCCTAACCCTAACCCTAACCCTAACCCTAACCCTAACCCTAACCCTAACCCTAACCCTAACCCTAACCCTAACCCTAACCCTAACCCTAACCCTAACCCTAACCCTAACCCTAACCCTAACCCTAACCCTAACCCTAACCCTAACCCTAACCCTAACCCTAACCCTAACCCTAACCCTAACCCTAACCCTAACCCTAACCCTAACCCTAACCCTAACCCTAACCCTAACCCTAACCCTAACCCTAACCCTAACCCTAACCCTAACCCTAACCCTAACCCTAACCCTAACCCTAACCCTAACCCTAACCCTAACCCTAACCCTAACCCTAACCCTAACCCTAACCCTAACCCTAACCCTAACCCTAACCCTAACCCTAACCCTAACCCTAACCCTAACCCTAACCCTAACCCTAACCCTAACCCTAACCCTAACCCTAACCCTAACCCTAACCCTAACCCTAACCCTAACCCTAACCCTAACCCTAACCCTAACCCTAACCCTAACCCTAACCCTAACCCTAACCCTAACCCTAACCCTAACCCTAACCCTAACCCTAACCCTAACCCTAACCCTAACCCTAACCCTAACCCTAACCCTAACCCTAACCCTAACCCTAACCCTAACCCTAACCCTAACCCTAACCCTAACCCTAACCCTAACCCTAACCCTAACCCTAACCCTAACCCTAACCCTAACCCTAACCCTAACCCTAACCCTAACCCTAACCCTAACCCTAACCCTAACCCTAACCCTAACCCTAACCCTAACCCTAACCCTAACCCTAACCCTAACCCTAACCCTAACCCTAACCCTAACCCTAACCCTAACCCTAACCCTAACCCTAACCCTAACCCTAACCCTAACCCTAACCCTAACCCTAACCCTAACCCTAACCCTAACCCTAACCCTAACCCTAACCCTAACCCTAACCCTAACCCTAACCCTAACCCTAACCCTAACCCTAACCCTAACCCTAACCCTAACCCTAACCCTAACCCTAACCCTAACCCTAACCCTAACCCTAACCCTAACCCTAACCCTAACCCTAACCCTAACCCTAACCCTAACCCTAACCCTAACCCTAACCCTAACCCTAACCCTAACCCTAACCCTAACCCTAACCCTAACCCTAACCCTAACCCTAACCCTAACCCTAACCCTAACCCTAACCCTAACCCTAACCCTAACCCTAACCCTAACCCTAACCCTAACCCTAACCCTAACCCTAACCCTAACCCTAACCCTAACCCTAACCCTAACCCTAACCCTAACCCTAACCCTAACCCTAACCCTAACCCTAACCCTAACCCTAACCCTAACCCTAACCCTAACCCTAACCCTAACCCTAACCCTAACCCTAACCCTAACCCTAACCCTAACCCTAACCCTAACCCTAACCCTAACCCTAACCCTAACCCTAACCCTAACCCTAACCCTAACCCTAACCCTAACCCTAACCCTAACCCTAACCCTAACCCTAACCCTAACCCTAACCCTAACCCTAACCCTAACCCTAACCCTAACCCTAACCCTAACCCTAACCCTAACCCTAACCCTAACCCTAACCCTAACCCTAACCCTAACCCTAACCCTAACCCTAACCCTAACCCTAACCCTAACCCTAACCCTAACCCTAACCCTAACCCTAACCCTAACCCTAACCCTAACCCTAACCCTAACCCTAACCCTAACCCTAACCCTAACCCTAACCCTAACCCTAACCCTAACCCTAACCCTAACCCTAACCCTAACCCTAACCCTAACCCTAACCCTAACCCTAACCCTAACCCTAACCCTAACCCTAACCCTAACCCTAACCCTAACCCTAACCCTAACCCTAACCCTAACCCTAACCCTAACCCTAACCCTAACCCTAACCCTAACCCTAACCCTAACCCTAACCCTAACCCTAACCCTAACCCTAACCCTAACCCTAACCCTAACCCTAACCCTAACCCTAACCCTAACCCTAACCCTAACCCTAACCCTAACCCTAACCCTAACCCTAACCCTAACCCTAACCCTAACCCTAACCCTAACCCTAACCCTAACCCTAACCCTAACCCTAACCCTAACCCTAACCCTAACCCTAACCCTAACCCTAACCCTAACCCTAACCCTAACCCTAACCCTAACCCTAACCCTAACCCTAACCCTAACCCTAACCCTAACCCTAACCCTAACCCTAACCCTAACCCTAACCCTAACCCTAACCCTAACCCTAACCCTAACCCTAACCCTAACCCTAACCCTAACCCTAACCCTAACCCTAACCCTAACCCTAACCCTAACCCTAACCCTAACCCTAACCCTAACCCTAACCCTAACCCTAACCCTAACCCTAACCCTAACCCTAACCCTAACCCTAACCCTAACCCTAACCCTAACCCTAACCCTAACCCTAACCCTAACCCTAACCCTAACCCTAACCCTAACCCTAACCCTAACCCTAACCCTAACCCTAACCCTAACCCTAACCCTAACCCTAACCCTAACCCTAACCCTAACCCTAACCCTAACCCTAACCCTAACCCTAACCCTAACCCTAACCCTAACCCTAACCCTAACCCTAACCCTAACCCTAACCCTAACCCTAACCCTAACCCTAACCCTAACCCTAACCCTAACCCTAACCCTAACCCTAACCCTAACCCTAACCCTAACCCTAACCCTAACCCTAACCCTAACCCTAACCCTAACCCTAACCCTAACCCTAACCCTAACCCTAACCCTAACCCTAACCCTAACCCTAACCCTAACCCTAACCCTAACCCTAACCCTAACCCTAACCCTAACCCTAACCCTAACCCTAACCCTAACCCTAACCCTAACCCTAACCCTAACCCTAACCCTAACCCTAACCCTAACCCTAACCCTAACCCTAACCCTAACCCTAACCCTAACCCTAACCCTAACCCTAACCCTAACCCTAACCCTAACCCTAACCCTAACCCTAACCCTAACCCTAACCCTAACCCTAACCCTAACCCTAACCCTAACCCTAACCCTAACCCTAACCCTAACCCTAACCCTAACCCTAACCCTAACCCTAACCCTAACCCTAACCCTAACCCTAACCCTAACCCTAACCCTAACCCTAACCCTAACCCTAACCCTAACCCTAACCCTAACCCTAACCCTAACCCTAACCCTAACCCTAACCCTAACCCTAACCCTAACCCTAACCCTAACCCTAACCCTAACCCTAACCCTAACCCTAACCCTAACCCTAACCCTAACCCTAAC